>JAKMXF010000244.1:34446-47805 GCA_024704765.1 Oopsacas minuta | reverse complement strand
TTTCTCTGCACATGTCTGAAGTATCACGGTCATAGGATTTATTTGAGACTAATTCTAAAGCTAGAGCGAGTAGTTGTTTAGGCTCAATCTTTTCTCTCTCTGCTAAAAAGTCCACATGCTCTAAAAGAACACCAAGTCTCGATCTGGAAGTCTTCATGTGACATTCGAGAATATGCTTCCGGGATTCAGTTACAATCTGTTCTGAAAAGTTTCGATTTTCAGAATCAGTGACTAAAGAAAATTCAGGATCAAGCGATATTCTCTTTCTTGGATTGGATATTGTTAGATGAGTAGAGTGGAAAATCATATTATCCCATGTTTCAAGATCCTTCCTGCGGTAAGCCTCTCTGGATGTTAGAAGTGATTTAAATTTTAAATGAAGAGTAGCAGTTTCTTCTTCGGATAAATGGTTGTTCTCAATAAGTTTCCTAACAGAGACTGTAACACTTCTTCCATTCGAAATATACAAACTATATGCCTCATTGTTGGTGATTAGTACAGACATGATCCGCAAAAGGGCTACTTTAACATAGAAACATTATGATATATGATTGTAGAGTATTGGAATAACTAATAACCAGCAAAATATAGAATTTTACTGAAAAAATTTAAAACGTATGAAAAATATATTTTTCGGATTTTTGTCCGGTCCGGACAATGAATGACGTGATAAATTTTTGGGCAGCTTTTGGCAAGCCTGGAAAGTGATTAAATAGTTGACTAAATATAGTAACATTACTTATATATTAATAACGTTTTGTCAAATTTTGTCAAACAAGAGATGCTACACTTCAATCAATGAGAAAAAATTCCAAATTATAACTTTGGGAGGGCCAAACTAGACACCCGGAAAAAAGTACAAATGAATATCTAGACTAACCTATCAATGATTAAATTGTTGTTACAAGAAAGATTTATTATCAGAAGATGTTTTTCACTCTTATATTTAATATTTACATCAAATATGATTACATACATTAGGGCATAGGAATTTGAGGTTTGAAAATATATATTTCTATTATTAGAAACACATAACAAAGTTGTGCGTAGTTAGGATTCCTAACTGCTTCTAATGCTGCCAATGATATTTTCGTACTAATTGAACTATGGAGAATTCGAAAAATGCATTGAAATATGTTTTTTAAAATATGCCTATTTCCCCATATTGCCACACTGTGCAAAGATAGGTACTACAGTATATATATATATTGTAACACGTCGGTTCCTTATCATATAGCTATCTAGGATAGCATTGAAATAATCATCAACCAGGTTTGCTCCTTCAATTGCAATCCTCATTAATCGGGCGAACTCGAATCAGAAATATGGTTGCGTAGTCTATTTTTGATTAATTTGATTTGGCTAAAAGATCTTTCAGCTGTGCCAGTACCAACACAAAGAGTAAATATTATGTTAATTAGTTTGAATTCCTCAGGAAAGAGGCCGTATACATTAGATTATTTCATTATTTGTAATATTTCTAGATATGTTGGTGCCGTTGTCAAGCTTTTTCGTAGTACACCCAAGGATATTTTCTTCCCAGATTTACTTATAGCTGAGGCGAACCTTTTAAGCCTTCTTTTTCTCAGCTTTGGAATTTTGGAACAATGAAGCTTTGGCAGCTAAATGCCAAACTAACTCTTGATCCTCCAATACATTTGTAGTGCACACTTCTTTATCTCCACTATAACACTTCGTCGCCCTTTTCCCCTACAATATTTTCTAACATCCATTCCTTAGCAATGATCAGAAAGATTAGAATTGCTTTTGCTAAAAGTATAATTGTGAAGGATAATGTTGCGAATCCAAATATATATACTCTAAGTGGACAAAAGTATTTCAACACACGAATATATTGTCATCAATTGTGTACTCTTTCCCGCTCCTATATATTGTGTAGTCTATATTCGTAGCTACTATCTAGTAATTTGTATAGAATAACATATGTTTATCAAGAATTTCAAAAAAATATTTTAGATTTGCACTTTTTGAAGGTGTTAATTATTAATAATTATTAGATAATTATTGATAATCAAAAATATGTGGTAATTCAAAGCCTATTAAGAATCTATAATTTCTGACTTGATATTTGAATTCTTCGTAGGCGAGTTACCCCATATTGAAATTTCCAATCGGATTGAACAATTTTACCAAAGTTATAGAAGAATTTCAATTTGTCCTACTTGTGCCACTTTTTTCAAAAAGTGGCACAAGTGGCAGGAAAAAGCGCCACTACAAGGAAAGCAACTAGGGCTAGGAGGAATAAGTCGAAGTAATATTTTCGAATGATATGACTATGCTAACCCTTGAATTCCAAAATAACCTCTTGGTAGCGGCCACTTGTGCCACCTTGGGCAAAAGGTGGCAAAATGGCATAAATTGAAATTCATCTATAACTCTGGTGAAAATTGTTCAATCCGATTGGAACTTTTAATCTGGGGTAACTCGCCTAAGTAGAATTCAAATATCAAGTCAGAAATTATAGATTCTTAATAGGTTTTGAATTACCACATATTTTGATTATCAATAATTATCTAATAATTATTAATAATTAACACCTTCACAAAGTGTAGATCGAAAATATTTTTTTGAAATTCTTGAGAAACATATGTTATTCTATACAAATTACTAGATAGTAGCTACGAATATAGACTTCACAATATATAGGAGCGGGAAAGAGTATATAATTGATAACAATATTTTCGTGTGTTGAAATACTTTTGTCCACTTAGAGTATATACATGTGTGTGTGTGTATATATTACTACACGGAGAGTTTTATATATTCAAAACGAATCAGAGCGAAATTATGAATAACACTACTTGGTAAGAAAAGGTTGACAATGAAACCAATCTTTCACTCATTAATAATTTACACCAATAGTATTAATTCCCCCCAAAGAAAATTCCCTTATGAAACCCTGCTTAAAGGTATTACATTATTCTGATTCAATTAGCAGTATTGTCATCAATATTAGGCTATTTTTAGTAGGAATCTTGTTTCAGCACCTGGATTCGGTTTAATTTTTGCACGGATGGGATCTATTTATAGTCGATTCTGCTTAAGTCTCCAGAGATGAAATAACCTTCGTTCACATTTTGTAGTACTAAATTTCATCAGTAAATTGGGACACTAATCAGGACCAAATATTGATGCCCCGATGTATCCCAATTAAGTGGAGCTGACAGTTTCCATCAAAACCGGATCACTTTATCATATTGGTAGGGTTTACCGAACCAATTCAAACCATGTGGCGTGCACTGGATTAGGGTCCAACTACATTTTTAGATTGAAGTCAGATGGTTGAATTATTGAAATTTTGAGTTCTTCATTTATTTAGCTGCACTGCGAGAGGTTGAGGACTATGTTAACATTCAGGCACCATATTTGGGGATTCAATATAGTGGGCTAGTTGATAGTCCAAGCCAGAAAGATATCTCTATTTCAAGTACAACCTCATGCATAAATTCCCTTTGTATATGATTGGCAGGTTTAGAGCATTTACCTCATCCCTGTATGATAAATACTCATTGATAGAGTATTCAGAATGCGAAGATGCTAATTGCTGCTATCACTGCTGGTCATTTCTCCCAAAACAAAAAAGAGCCCTCATTTATAAGCCAAGGTACCCGAGTGAAAGAAATGCTATGTAAACACAGCCCGTGACAACGAACTGTTGGGACATCCAGCCAGCCTTCAGTATGCAAAATGTGTTGATGCTTATACGCAGTGTCAAACAATTAAGTCTGGCGGTTTCAATCAGTTGTTGAACCCCAGGACCCTGCACATGCGAAGTTAATTCCAGAAAATAGGATGTTTATGCGCACCGTATGTGAAGTTTTGCTGATCACTGCTTAACGGATATTGCCCAACATGAGACCGGTAAATCATTTGGAGTGGATGATATCTACCATGAAAGTCTTGATATTGGTCCATAGTGTGTCAATTTCCTTGGCATACGTTCTCCAATTGCTAGAAATAATCCAGTTGTGGCTGATAGAAATCGGACTGGTCCGATGAATGTTAAGTACACACACACACCCTACAGTTAATAATGCATTGTTGAATATCATGAAGGATATGATCTTCGACCCGATCAAACTAGAACTTCATGAGGCGGAATAGTTCACCATACTTTCAGACGATTCTAAAGATACCAGCAAAAAGAACAAGTACTTTTAGCTGTACGATACTGCTATAAACACCATACATAGGGATTTCGTTGGTATTACTGAAGCATAAAATTTGGATGCTGATGGATTGTCCGATACCATTATCCACCAGTTAAGAACAGCTAATGTAAACATCAAGAACTGTGTTTCACAAGGTTACGATGATGTATTTGTTGTCTTCGGTCATTTGAATAGAGTTCAAAAGTAAAAATTTTGAAACTTTGGTGGTGAAATGGCCTATACATCCATTGCTATGTCCCATATTAAACCTGGTAATTGTCGATGTTGTCAATTCAGTCAAATCCATGGCCAAAATGTTATCACTTTTCAAACAGTTACACTTACTTTGAGTAGTAGGACTGTTTATGTCAGGTGGGAAAATAAACAAACAGCATAAAGTAACTAAGATGGAGATTGGGAAAGTAGCTGATACTCGATGGTCGTGTCAAGCGGAACAGTTTGACGCAGTGTGGAACGCATCGACATCGTCTGTGTACTACTGCAGGACGTGAGCGATAACGACAGTAACCCCATCAGAACTATTGAAGCAACTGGCTACTTGTTACAGATAGATCGCCACTTCATTAGATGCCTTCTCATTACCAAGCATATTCTGAGGAAAGCAAAATTTGCCTTAGATATTCTGCAAGACCCAAGAAAGGATCTTTGTTGGGCCATTGATCAAATTGGCAGGTTAAATGAAGAAATTGAAGCCTGTAGCTCGAGAGAGCTGTGTCAAAAAAATTTGGGATGAAACAGAAGAAGTACCTGATCACACGACCTGTCAGACCAAAATGGGTACAACAGCCTTATACGATTATATTATTGAGGGTAATGTTGAAGAAGACGTTACAGGAGCTGGATTGATGGATAGTTTTGTGATGTTTGTGAGATCCTTATCAAAGTTACTAAGGAAGTCAAAAACGAGATTTAGCTAGAAAATATTGTCATGATGATCATTGGAATCATATCTTTATGTCCTAACTCGATCAGTTTCATGGGTGAAAATTTATTCATCCTCTTTCTACAATTCTACAAGTCCGCCACTAACGTTCCTAAATGTGGAGTTGACACTTTTAATACTTATTAGAAAGATATGCAATCCGAGAAAGGGCCAATAGCCTACAATTACATGTATACTGCAGAGGTTAAGGGAAACCATTTTGAGTTTCATCGAATTTCCATAATTGCAACGCCTTGCCAGTATCAATAACTTAGTATGAACGAAATTTCAATTTATTTGGAATTTACTTCATCAAATATTGGTATCTAACTGAGTTTTACATCAAAAATTAAAAAATTGCTCTCTAATTTTGTTTATATACTGTAATTACAACCTGTGCCGATAGCTTAGTCTATGAATTAGATTTGTTTTTAAAGTGGCACTATAATCATAAGGCATTATGAAGGTAAGGATTAATCCCAATACACACTATGTTTTGTATTCAATTTCTTAGCATTTCGATATGTAGATGAACTCATTTAGGAGAAATGAAGTACTTTTACCAGTTTATTATTATCAAATTTTATTTTTCAGAAGAGTGGAACTGTGTCAATATTTGACTGTGTTTTATTGAAATCATGCATGTTGTATTTGCACGAGAAAGAAATGGCCAGGATATATCCGAATTCCACTTTAAATATATTCTGGGTTTATGCTCCGTTTCTGGATTCCAGGAATCACATAGGATTGTACCATCAAGTAACTTATCCCTAGCCCAAAATCCACAAGTTACTGTGAGTCCTTATGCTGTATGGTAAGTTGTGACATTGTTAGGATGAGCATAGTTGGTATAATATCATAATAAGGATGCATTCTTTTAGAACAAGTCACAACATTTAGAAATATATACATATTGGGATTTATAAGATAGTTATGCAATTGAATTATATAATTGCCATAATGATAAAATATATAATTTCATATTTATAGCGATTGTGCCAATATGCCAACAGCTTGATCTCATTATTTTCAGCAAAAACATTCACAATAAGATTATTTAATGCACAACTATATTGTGCCTCTACAACAAATTTGCTTTTTAGCTGGTATCCCAGATTCTGAGGTTACTAGCAATCTAAACCTGCTAGTACATTTATTTACTCTGGAAAATATTTATCTATTTTTCAATCAATGTTTATATTTATATTTTTTTTCTTTAGGGTTCAGCATTGTACATCTTGATTGCCACAACACTGCCATCCGTACTAGCCGTCAGTCTCGTGGAAAGGAAGAATGGGAATCTGCTTGTATTCATAATTCTAATATTCGATGTAATTCCATTATGCCTGTTTGGGGCCCCGAAGTTCAAGATAATGGTTATTTCAGTTGTCTCGCCAAATATCATTCCTCTCTTCAGGATGCTACTGGATTTAGGTATGCTAAATGTCTATTGGTAAATGGGTCGAAGAATGTTGTCATGAGTCACCTTGGCCGCACCACTTTACAGACGTTGTTCGTTTACTGGCAATCATGCTACTGAACCAACCCAACTTTTATTGACTTCCAAATATTATGCTATAATTTTAACAAATTGCCTTACAGTAACTTGGGGAAAATTGTTACAGTGGGTGTGTATGCATTAGGCCGGAGACTTGGTAATACAGGACTTAAAACTGACATTTTTTCGATAACTTCAGGAATGGCGAGATCTTTTCCTGCCACATTAACTATTTATGACATGCCCCTTAAATGTATTACAGTACACTCACGCTTACTGGGACATCTTCCCGGAAATTTGGTTCCATCCCACACAAATGCCTCCCTCGTACCGGGGTGAATCTCGCTTACAGGGACACCAAATTCTCCTAGACTTTTGGTATGTACTGATCTCTGTTTTAGTGTTTCTCTTTCATGGCCATAAGTCGCAGCCCAAGTACGCTTTGCTGACGTGTGAGCAGCGCAAGACAGTTCTAGACATGCTGGAGCAGCCTGGCAGTAGTCTTTGCAAGGTGGCTGAGCACTTCGGAGTGGGTAAGAGCTCTATTGAGAGGATAAAAAAGAACAAGAATGAAGTGCGGCAGGCTGCAGTAAGGCTTGGCTCCAAACGCAAACGCGTGAAGGTGGAAGCTAAGTACAAAGAAATCGAAGAGGTGGTGTTGGAATTTCTAAGACTGGCGCGTGAACAAGGTGAGACGGTCACCGGTCCTATGCTACACCAATTGGCTGAGGAGGACTCGCGGGCTCGGATTGGAGGATTTCGAAGCCTTTGAAGCATGGCTATCTCGCCTGAAAGACAGGCACGGGATCTCGGCTAAGGCTGTTTCTGGAGAAGCCAAGAGTGTCAATGTTCTCACTTGGAGAACTGGAAGGAGGAGCTTAGGGAGATCATCAAGGGTTACAAGAAGGAGGACATTTATAAAACGGATGAGACTGGACTATTTTTCAAGACGTGCTCGAAGAAATCTCTGATGTTTCAGGGTGATACTGCCCATGGCTCAAAGAAGTTCAAAGACAGAGTTACTCTCCTCCTCACTTGCTCTTGGTCGGCGAAAAGATGAAACCTACCCTGATAGACAAGAGCGAGAAGCCGAAGGCTCTGAAGGATGCGGATATGAAGAGGATTCCGGTTCACTATCGAGCACAGAAATCTTCATGGATGACTAGCCAACTATTCACTGACTTCCTGCAGTGGTTGACACAGAAGTGGGGAAGAAGGAGCAAAACAGGAAAGTTCTGCTGTTTATGGATAATGCCAGTGTGCATAATTCTGCTGCCGATAACGTCCCGTTGAAGCACACCAAGGTAATGTTCTTCCCCAAAACACAACGAGCTGTACTCAACCGCTCGATACTGGGGTAATTCAGACTTTCAAGCTGTTGTACAGAAAAGCTTCTACAATCACGTGCTTATAAACTCAAGCGGAAGTTCCAGAACGAGAACTCTGAAGATCCCTACAAGACCTTCAGTCTTGTACTCGTGATATGCAGGGCCACGAGGGCTTGGAATCAAATACAGTCGAGGACTACACTGCCTGGCCAAAAGTATTGGAACACCCTGCCACAATTAATACCTGAAACAAAGGGTATGCTACCATAGTTGTATAAGCTAAAGATGTTTCAAAAAATGTTGAACATAAACATATCATAAAACAAATGATAACAAGCTATTGTTCTTCTTTCTGCAATATCCATAGAATCTTTCAACATATTCTCATCTAATGCCACTTGTGTACAAGTCGTAAACAGTGTTCCAATACTTTTAGCCAGGCAGTGTATTTCTAGGGCTTCTCTAAATGTGGGTTCATGCGGAGCTAGGGTCCAGTAGCCAACATTGGCATGCCAGAGGTCACATTGGAGGAGCTTGAGCTACAGGACATAGAGGCTGCTGATGCCGGGATTGTCTTTGCATCTGCGAAGACAATCACGCAGCTGGTGAAGGAGGCTATGGCGACGGTTGGCAAAGGGAGGGAGGAGGATTCACAAAAATCCGACTTTGAGGATGAGGGGCCCACACCTGTTCCGTCCTCTGCCGCGGCCGCGCAAGCCATCGAAACGCTCCTGCTGTACGCTACGGGCTGAGGTGATGTGGGAATCCTGAGCGGATCGATGGACCTCGATGCCTATGAAGAGTTCGTGCGTGGTCGCAGGGCATCCGAGCTTGTGCAGACCAAGATATCCGACTTCGCTCCCAAGTCCCCGTCGCCTCAGATTATCTTAGATATGATGGATTAGGATTCATTTTCGAAGATATATATTTAAGCAGACATATTACGCAGCTCAGACTTGTTAACTACTATGTTTGCTGGTTTAGATCTTGCAATAGAGATGTGTTATTCGGAGTGGCGGACACTCCCTCTTACTGGGACACCTTGGCTAAATCCCCGAGGTGTCCCGGTAAGCGGGAGTGTACTATACTAACATATATAAATTCGGTAACCAAATATGCGCATGTCTTCTCACAATGTCTGACTACTAAATAGGCTATCTGGGGATATTTATGTACTAGCTTTGAGGCTGTTTATATCCCTGTAATAAGTAAGTTAGATCTTCGATGTTTAGAGGATATCATGATATCATGTAGATTTTCGAAAAAATGTGGAATTTTAGTGTAATACTGATATATTCCTGCGTTGTTATGCAAACGTAAATGAACAGTTTCTAGCCAAATTTGGAAAGATATTGATAATGAACCTTCAGTTTTGACAATTGTGTATCCCCAAAACAGGGACATCGGAAGCAAAATTATTGGTGTGTCGAGGTACATTTATTGGTGCGTCATCCACCACATCTGAAGGAATTTCACCCTTTCAAGTTATTGTTGCTCAAGTACATAAATTCGTGGTATGAACTGCCGAGTTACATGCGAACACTCTCTTTTCGCAAGCCCCATAGAAGGAGAAAGCTAAGCCCGCGCTTGTTGTATAATTGTTTATATGAATTCACATATATAATCGTGGTGTTTCATCCTACCTAGGACTCATCATTTAAGCTTTGCTTTGTCTTAAGACACCGCCTTGCTTTTGACAGATTTCGAACAATATTTCTCAATCAAAAGATCTGACAATCTCCAATCAGGACGGAGTATATCATGGAGTTATCAAATGATCAACCAATAGATTGCATAAGATCTATAATTGGACAAAATGTCCGCGATGCAGCCACAAATCTGCTAAATGGCATTGGCACGCCTACTGTGATCAATGTGCATAAATAAGAGATATATCTGATTAAATAACTACATTAGATAAAAGACTAACCCCATCCGCTCTGTCCAGTCATTGCATCGCTGATGGAAGTATCTATGACACTAGGTACATCCTAGTTATTTTACTCTAGGTAATATAGATATGGGTTGTTGTCATTGTGATGAAGCGTGTGTAAATTGGTATATAACTCAAATCTCTTTTGGGATGGTATCAATCTCATTTTCATGATTTCGGCAGCAATCGGTTATAATAGAGTAATTTTCAATTTTACTGTGTCTGGAATCAGTCATTTGGACATTTTAGGCCGCAATCTGCGGCGGTGTCATAGTAGAGAGATCATTTCCAATATGAGTTAGGTTCACCCTCTCAGATAGATGGAAATTGATTTCCAAAATCAAAATCAAAATGTAGCTACTATTTATATCCATTATATACGAAAGAATCCTGGTTTACTAAAAATTCACAAAAAGTGTTCATTGAAATTCGCCCATTTTTCAATTTAGAACCTAAATTTAAAGCAATTTTTGGATTTTTAACGTAAAACTCCGTATGACATGTTAAAATTTGATGAATATAATTCAAATTATATACAGGTGGTATTTTATTGTCAAAAACTATGAAAGATTCTTGCGGAACACAGGTATATTTCCCAGTTTGTACATTCATTCTATCAAATTGGCCCAGTTTCAGTGATAAATATCATCAATAAATTTCGAATAAAATTATAGCACTATGAAAATCGTATTATGAGAATTTACAGACAAATTCAACAAAGATTGGTTCCCATTAGCCGATTTCATTTTACATTTCTATTAGAAACATAGCAGAGACAAAATTTCTGCTTTCTATATTGACCGAATACTTCCGAGAAAATGTATCATTTTATGACTTCAGAAAGGTGCTTAAATCTTGATTTGGGTGCGGGAATAGGTCAAAACGAAGTGTTGATATACTATTGTTCTTTTTGTTGCGAACTAAAAACTTCGACAGCAATCGATTAATAAGTAATTTATTCACTTACCATATATTGTCAATTACTATATATTATATAATAACTTTTTCACCGTATAAGTTACAATATCTTTCATGAATATGAAGTCGCTTATTGTGCATAGACTATTGTCAAATGAAAATGTCTATAATTTATTTTCAGATTGGGCTAGCATCTGTTCATGAATATTTACAATGAAACAGAGAAATATAACAGGATTTCAACAAATCTCCATTTTTTTCGGGAGAACTATGAGATATCAGGATATCATTTAATTATCGAACATTTTGCTTTCCTAATATAGTGATAAACACGAGCTCAAAACTAATCACAAATTCTCTAAAAATAGCTGACAAACTTTTGAGAATACAAGTGTGTACGCGGTTACTGTATTTATATCTGTTAGTAATACATTTATGGTGCATTGTTAAAATTGTAACCTGTTTAGACCATATATTTTAAGATATGGCTATCCACTCGCCATCTATGGTGAATAATAGTTGTTTGTTCTATATTATGAATATCCTGATTAGGTCGAAAATCTTAGTAGTCGTTAACTCGAATCGTTATTGTTTGTATAGGCGCTATTTGAAACCGCTATTGTATGTATATTCGCAATTTCGAATTCAAATATGAATATGTATTAGTTGAATGTACTCACTATTAAGATTGCCAACATCCTAACACCAGAAAATATAATGCATACTCATTTTTTGAATTTTGTATATATTTTATACTATAACTATTTGTTTTCGCAAATTCTTTTCAAATCATGGTAACTTTCGAATTTATGTAGTATAGTATACTACTCTATCTAAATTTTGATTTTAGCTATCGATTTCTAACATCGATTGATTATAAATATATTATTTCTTATGAATGGATAGTAAGTAAGTCTACTCTTCATAAGTCCTCATTTAATCCACTCTGCCTAAGTGTAATAATAACTCTATACTCTGTTGAATTTGAAGCGAGATTATATGAATTATTTGGACAATGAAACGAAAATGTCGTCAAGTCCGAGTTTCTTATACTTTTTAATTTACATATGTAGCATTGATACTGCATAGGTGTGGCATTGTCGCTCTATCGATGTACCACTGGTGAGCAATTGGTACTGCATTATTGTTGCACTTGTGCAGATATGTGTTGTATAGAGTATTTCTCTCTAAACATACTTCAAGATTTCCGTATATACTTTTTAATCTTATGGTATAGTCAGAGGCGTAGACAAACTGTTGCGCGGTGATTCACGACTTACGGAAGTTTTATTAACCGAATCCTTCCGGGAAAATATTTCATTTTATGACTTCAAAAGAGTGGCGAACACTCGATTTGGGCACGGGAATTGGTTACAACGAAGTGGTAAAATTTCGTGTTCCTTTTCTTTAAAAACGTGACACTTCGGCCGTAAACGATTAATAGCTCTATCAAATTCATATCGATTAAATTGTGTTGTAAACCGAATTGGAAAGTGTTAGCAGTCCTGCTTTCATGGAACAAATAGGTATGTATAACACAACTAAGATATTGTTATGCCATTTCGAATGGATTGGAATGTGTTAGATTCGATTTGACTGCCATTCCAGTTAGTTACAATCCTTTGGAATTGTGTTCCAGAAGCCACGGAAACATCGGCAATATCGGTCTAAAGTTTATGTTCTTGATTTTTTTATGATACTTCAGACATTTTAGGATAACCATGCCCTCATATAGGGAGAGATATTTCATATTTTCATTATTCTTATTTTGTAGGGAACCAAATTTCTGGTCCAGCATTCATGATTTGAAAATGCTCCTAATGCGATATGCTTTCGGAAAGTCATTCAGTGAGGATTGTGGCGGTGGCAGCAAACTTAGTAATATTCAGTTTGTTTCTTATTTCATCAGCTATTCATTTCATCTCCTCCTAAGTTCTAATTCGATTGCGAGGGAATCTTCACAAATATCAGATTTTATTGATCTACCTTGTACAGAATGGATCAGTTCTTCATATAATATTGATTCTCCTATATATTTTCTGATCGTAAGTATATTTGTTCTAACGAGAGAAGAATGGAAAATGAAGAAATTATTGTTCTTGGAACGAATAATTATTACAGCGCATTCAAGATATCATTCTGCATCTCCTATTTCTGTATTTCCATTCCAAGATGTCTTAGAATACAATGTGTACAAGTGAGTGAATTATCGGTGTATGCAATATATTTTGCAATATACATTCTTCTGCGATATATACTTATGTATCTTAATTTGACCAATCTCCATATGCAGTAAATGAATTATATTTCAACTTTAGCCTCTTCAAGGATTGAAATTCACAAAATTTCATATTTTTGAGATCTTTTATTATTGCATCACCAGGATTACATCAGCCGCCGTATTCACTAAGCATACTTAGTACTTAAGTACTAAGTACGTACTTAAGTCGTATTCACTAAGAGTTAAGTACGTACTTAAGTATGTACTTAACTAAGTACATACTTAAGTATCACATATATTCATGAATTTGTGAGTTTCTGATGGATTGCTTTACAGAATTACTTCT
>JAKMXF010000244.1:0-32573 GCA_024704765.1 Oopsacas minuta | reverse complement strand
AAAAAAAGACGAGGCTTTGGAACAACGTTATGAGGAAAATCAATTCCATCCATGGCAACAACCGAGATGTGAAAGATATTAAGAAGAAGTGGAACAATCTAAAAGGTTCCGCAAAAGCCCGTGTGGATTCCAGTCGAAGGGAAGCGAGGAGGACAGGAGGAGGGCCAAATGAAGCTGGTGAAGTGGAGGATGAAGACATCCGGATCCTTAGCTCCGATAGGGAATTATCCACATCTGTGACGGGGAGAGTATCACAGATGTTCTCGAGTACGCCAGCGTTCACTGGAATATGTGGTAGCGTTGATATGTTTCAAGCCCCAACAGCATTGCCTTCACACACTGAGATTAGCGAAAGCAGAGAAGTAACACCAGTGTTTGAGGGACCAGAAGTTACTGTAGTTAACAGTCGTCCAGAGGGAAGGCGTAGGCGTAAGAGGAGCATCGAACAGTCAACAAAGGTCTCTGATTTACTTCCTCTGCAACGAGAAGTGCTCCTTAAACAGATGGAAGTATTCTCGGCTCAACTACAGCTGATTGAAGAGCAGAGGGAGTATTATCGTCATGAAAAGCAGAGACTTTTAGAAAATGATCAACAGCAGCAGCTTTAGATATACGATTTAGTCATATTGTAACATCATAGAAAATCATAATTTATAGTGAAAGTATGATTTAATCAAAGAAAACGAGTGACTGAAGTGACTACATCAATGTTATCGATAAATATAATATGTTTGGAAACTTAAAATAGAGCTTGAATAACTTAAGCAACCTCGGTAGGTTACTTAACTTTTGTACTTAAGTACATACTTAAGTATAAGCTTAAATCTTAGTGAATACCAATCTTAGTGAATACGGTTTAAGTATATACTTAGTACTTAAGTACTAAGTACATACTTAAGTATGCTTAGTGAATACGGCCCCCAGGATGCTTAAGAGTAGTTAATTTTCTAGAGACATTATATCAGGCATGTTGTGTGCTGGTAAATTATTATTGGATGTCTGTGGTGTATTTTCCGAGATTTGGAAAGTTCGTTACTTTCGGATTCTAGAATCGTTGCAAATTTGCACTTTGATTATGATAGTCTTTGTGGTATTTTGGCTGCATTATTCAATTTTTGACATTTCTGCTTCTTTTTCATATATAATTAAACTTATCATTAAATATTCGACATTCCACCATATCTGTTTTAGTGTTTGACTATTCTCGTACCAGCATATAATATTTTATCACAATCTGCCCTAATACTCGTGCTTTGTATATGAAATATATCTATCCTCAGAAAACACAATTATTTTACTATATTGGTAGCTCTATGTGTGGGTACAGTAATTCCTCACTGATGCGAGTAGTATTTTAGTCATGTCTCTTAAGATCTAAATATTGACAGGCTGGATAAGGGCAACAAGACCCTCTAAACGATCTTTAAACACAATTTTACTTCCTCAATCTTCGTGGTACTTCAATTTCCCCGATATTTCTTACATACTATATAAATTCACGATGTTAGCAAATGTTTTGTGAATATTTATAAGCTGTTAGTTGATTCATTTATCAAATGGTGTAGATTTCGGAAACTGCCCAAGTAATGTTCTACAATATGGCGAATATTTGTTAACTTGAATACTCTCTATTCACTATATCTTTTTTGATTGATTCGTGATATCTCCCTTACATCGGAATTACGATATTCTATATTTGGAAGCCATTGATTGTCTTCAACGGATACATTTGGTTCTTGGGACAATCAATCATATATCTTATATACAATATCGTTATCCCATTCAAACTAAGTATCTTATGGCCGGAATATTCTCTTTGAACTCTACCAAATTCAGAGGAAATCAGAAAACTATAGAAATTGTTGCCTCAAAGGTGTTACAATGTAATAGATCGAAGTGTCAATGGATAATCTGGAGTTGCAGAATGATTATATCATTTGAATATTTCAAATTTGCTATTCTCATGGGATATTTAGGGGACCCACGAAACAGCCTTGCCAATAATGCCCAATAATTCAGGCCATACCTCGTAATAAATTTTGTGGATATGTTTCGCTGAAGCCTTTGTCATGACAACCTCCAAGGTTGCTGGGTCAATTTCAGGGTATAGCTCCTTAAACAATATTCAATTTACTTGGTTCTTACGTAAACCACTTAGCAGCTGGGATCTTACTATATATAGATAATTTCCTGGGTCATCATACCTTCAATTATGATAGAGAAATTTTAACCCTAGCTTGAAGGTTGCTGTCCTTGAAAGTTCTTCAGCACACACACATACATAAACAATGTTGCAAGCCCACCTGCGCAGAAGCGGTTTGTGCTCGGCGGACCAGGGGCACATACCTAACTCTCTTACACCAAATCCTCAGCACTCCTTAAAATTCCTCTAAGCTTCTGAGAAAATCCCTTCATAAGTGTATACAAACCCCGGAGTCCCAACACCAACTAGCAAGAACCAAACTAACCTAGCGACTCATTTGTACTGGAGGAAACCAAACGAAGAAACATACAAGCCAGAAGGAGTACACTCAAGCATGAACTAGAATCAATTAATGTGGAGGCACCTGTCTGCTTGATGCAATGCGAATGTATGTGGCGACTGAATTTTCGATAAATTAATTACATGTAATTGTCGAGACCTAAATATTCTACTAAATAATCAGTAATTACCATGAAATTCCCTTTCAGTATAGGGACCACATAATAATTTCCTTGATAAAGCCTGAATGTACAACATTCCATCTCAAAAGTGGTCAGATAGTGCTTATTTGACGAATAAAGGACTGGAAATATGATGGTGAGTACGAATCTCATTGAAAATGTAGTTTTGATGAGATTTGCAAAGGTTTACCCATGTTGGATGGTTCGTTGATTTGGCTAGCAGACAATTTGCAAAATGCAATTTGGAATCGAAAATTTAGCGATAGATAGCGGAGTCATGTAGAATACGTAAATGTTTTATGCTTCTTTCTAATGTGTGTAAATACGACCATAATCCACCGTATTAATTTGTGGACCATACGCCATATCTCGTTGCAATAATTCATCATGAAATTTCCTTACAAGAATATATGGTATCAATTCCTGAAGCAATGTAATGTATGACAGATGTAGATCAACACGTTGTTCCAGATACATTTTGTGGAGAGAGTACTGTCTATATTGTGATGAGAATGGAATTTTAGATGTTGAGAGATTGGACATAATGCTACAATGTAACGGTCCAATTACTGAGCAACATGGTCATCTGATGGCTCCATATATACATTATCTGAGACGTAAAAATGCCGAGGCTAAAATCTTGGGCATTTAGCCCGATGAGATTTACGATCAGAGGCGTAACGGTGCGGCATATGTGTCACATGCGGCAGCTATGCCACTGTTTGCCGCACCTATGCTGACCTTTGAGCGGCCCTTGTTACGCCTTTGTTTGCGATTTGGAAGCTAGCTTTTGCTAATCAAACATGTTATCTATTATCATTATTTTGAGTTTGATCGACGTTCATCATTTTGACTTTGAGCAATATTATTGTGAATATGAGTGTTTTTACTACTATTGTGTAAATATATTAACAAGTTTCTTCCACAAACTGGATAGGATCTGTGCAATGCTCATACGCAATGAGTCTACTATATTTCTTGCAATTTTTGGTGGTCAAGAAGAAAACCTGAGATTTATTGCTGTCTTATCGGAGGATTGAAGCAGATTTTCACCATAATGAACATTTCACAATGTTTCACTTGTTTCTTAGCAAAATTATACGATGTGAGTCTTTCATTTAGTAAATCAACAATATGAGACAAGATGTCATGTTTCTGAATATCAAAAGCTGTTACCATTGAGTTAACTGTTCTTTCACTTCATCACCCCAATCTTCCTTGCTATATGCAATTCTTTCATTAACTTTCGTTTATATTACTGTAAATATATTTTCATGAATACTTTGTTACTTATTCGAAGTAATATTCGAAGTAACAGGCCTTCATTGCATATGATAGCAATGAAAGCCCTTTTAGACAGATGTTCTCTTGTAGAGAGAACTCTTAGAATTTTTTGAAGTTCTAAGAAACTTCTTTTATCTAATATTTTTCTAGCAATTATTCAATCCTCAGAATGTGTTGTATGCACAAACATTTGTCCCAACAAACTGCACAATGACCTAAGTAATATATCCTCATGGCACTGGTCCGAAATATGGGCCAGGAATATGTGATCAGGCGAAAAACAACCTGGGCAACTATGATATTTCAAAATCTATTCATATAGCTCGAAAACATATATGTCTCAATTGTATAACAGCAAATTATGAAACATATTATGCTGAAATATCTCAAAGAATGTGCTAAATTATGTGCTAGCTAACATTTATTTCGTTGGATTGATCGGACTATGTGCCCAGTTAACATTTATGTCGTTGGACGGATCGAACTAAGAGAGAAATACCAAAGCCCCTTTATCTTGAGTATTTTGTGAACTGGGGGTAAATAGGAGGCAAAATCTCCTTTTGAGATTATTTCAGCAAATATATTGGCATCCAATAGTATTCGAACACCGCATTATAGTAAGTTTATCCATCAATTATTGTGAAAACACGAATATTTCCCTAATACTTGAATTAATTTATCCAACTATTGTAGTTCAAATCATTATCAAATAATATTTATGCTGTTCCGTTATGTGATCCTTAACTTCAGTAGTTGTGTGACCTTCGTTGCAGGTTCGGATCCAAGAGTGGATGATTGTAGGAGAATACACACCTTTGCAAAGTGGATCCCCAACCTGATGCCTACTCTTGCAAATTGTGCTCCTGGGCAAACTGGTCATACATGTCAAATTAGTAATAATTTGCTGTGTGTTGGTTTCATATAGTGCAAATACATTTACTAACTTTCTAATCTCTAACTGTCATATCGCGCTGGTTTTAACTCAGTGGCTCTGAATTTTGAAGCATATATGCTAAATCGTACAATGGCCAAGAACCATGATTCCTGATATGTTATATTTGATCTACTGCCTTTTTGAAGAGTTAATAAAATTGTGAGTTTAGAATTATTCCAATTAAAGCGTTGTCAGCCCATAATCCAATGCGGGGGGGGGTAAAATACGAAAGGAGCGAGGATATCAGCTACAAAGACACTGACCAAACCCTGGACAATTTCAATGCTGGTCACGTCCAACCTCGCAAGCGAGGATAATTTATTTCTACTTATCTTCAATTTGTTCAGATAGACACCTGGTATGTAAGTGACAGTGTTGCCGGATTCCCCCCATGTTCTTGCAATAAACTTGAAAGTTCATGCTATGTTTCGGCCTTGAAGTAAAATTATTCATGCCATATTCATGCCATGTTTATGGTCTTTGGTTCATGCACGTGCAAAGGGATCTTCTCCTATGTATAGCCTCCAAGAAACATGAGCTCAGTGTGAACCATGGGTGGATTGCATTTTGGATAACAGGTAACTTAAACTGATCTGATCAAATGGTACTATGTGTTACTAATAGTGGGCTAAGGTCCCTACAGGTGCACAGGCTGTATCACACCTAGTACTTAATTAATCATTTCATTTTTTTGTGGAGTTAAGATCAATATTCTACTGGATTTGTTTATAGAGTTTAATCATGGTTACGTTTGAAACCTTGTATTTACTGAAATTTTACTTATTTTATTGATTGTTTCTAAATGAAAACCTGACGATATATCATAAATCACGAAGTAGGAAATCCATATTTCGCAATTGCCCAATTCGAATAGAACAATATCCATCATACAAAATATATGATAATATGTATATAATCTTGAGAAATCTTTGGTAGGACTGTTAACGTATTGGCTAATTGATATGGTTATATGATTTGACCGCAAAAATATATCTACTCGAAATATGGCATTTTTTCGAATATTTACTTACTAGTTGTTGACTACTTAATTATTGAGTTTGCTGAGCTAGGACCCTGCATCGTACCCTCCTCTCTACATCCCCACTATGCACTACTGGGCCGCGAATTGGATGGCCTGCTAATGAAGTTAACATCAGTGATTTAGACCATTTACTTAATATATTCTTTGCATTCTTATGTTCTTCCTTAACTTTGCTTTCACTAAATACATTATTTCACCATATTTTGATAATCGGATTATGCTGCAATTTTCTACATTACTTAAGAAACTCGTAAATGCATACACCAAACGGACCCTCGAATTTTATTCTTCGGATTCTGACTTTGTATTAACCGGAGTCTACCTGATTTTGTGTGATTAATTGTTCGTTTTATCTAACAACTAGTATTAACCGTTTTGTACTAACGAGGTCGTACTGTAATATGATAATATTTTTTCTCTAGGCCTTATCTGATAGTGTTTGCACTAGTGAATAGGATCAATCTCATACTTAAAACGACAGATTTTCCCAATACAGAAAATATGGTGTTAAATATTATACAAGAGTACAAAAATCATGATAGATCAATTCTCAGTCAGTTTGAATTGATACTAGATTTTCTCGATGAAGAGATTTTACCCTCTGAAACCTTCCCCGAATTTTGTGATGTTGTGGATTTACTTGATAATATCTCAGATCCTAATGTATATATTTCTAATATCTGTAGTATGGTTCCAAAAGATCCAAAGGATTGATCAAAAAAGACTATCTATTTTTGTTTCACTGAAATATTTTCATTTTCTTGTTATCTCTAATTTCTATTATCCACTTTTTTCTGAATCATATATAATTCATATTAAAGTTCTAGTATTTGCCATTACTTGTTCTAATATAGAGTCAACTCCAATAAATTTGGACAACGCGGTTCCAAGCATTTCGTCGCCATTAATCAGCAGTGCCAAAAGAGGAGAATTTCGGATCTCGTTCATCTACAGTGGAGTCCCAAATCTGTACCTCCGAAAAGCGGACAACCCCATGAAACGGACAAACCTCGTCGCACGGATTGAATTTGCCAAGCATGTAATTAATACTTAAATAGTCTCCGAGGAGCGGACAATTCTCTACCAAACTAAGAAGCCAGGTTCCCAACGTGTACGTTATTCGGTGACTCCACTGTAGTATAAAATATCCTTGATTGAAATTGTCAAGGGTTCCCAATCTACAGTATGTTCGGAAATAATTGGGACTTTTCATGATTAACTTGAATCACCATGAAGGATATCAGGTTATGCGCATATTATACAACCATTTACCTTACTGTATATATGCACTTCCTATAATTGTTAGAAAACCAATAGATTCGCTATTTCACATAATATTTCGTTTGTTTGGCTGAAATATTGTGATTCCCAAGCAAATATACCTATATATATTTCGAGACCCCATTTCTGTCATCTAAGACCACATATTTTGTACAATGCACAAGCACTCTACTCAATAACAGCGTAGAAATCAAATAGAGACACTATACAATGCAGGAGCTACCAAAGGAGTGGATATCTGCCAGCGAACAAGTATACCTAAGCAGACTGTATATCGTGTCTTGAATCTGATAAAAGATAAAAAGAGCCTTCAGCACAAAAGGGGTGCTGGTCGGCCTTCAAAAATAAAGGCAAATGACAAAAGAAGGATAGCTGCTTTGTATCAAAGCAATCCGAGGACCTCTCTACGCTCTATACTACCGAGATTGAGCTCTCCTGTATCCATAAGTACTCTTCATGCTCAGGTAAAGAGGCAAAACTTTGTCAGCAAGCGGGCTGTCCGAGTTCCAGCACTCACCGACCTCTATGTTTCCAAAAGAATCGCCTGGTGTAAAGAAATGAAGTGTTTTGATTGGAGTAAGACCTTCTTTACTGATGAACGTTCAGTTTGGCTTGACTCTGGAAGAGTCATTCTGTGGATTAAAAAGGGACAAACGGTTCATCTGCCAACCTTCAGGCATCCATCTAAAGTTCATCTTTGGGGTGGAATTTCGATAATGGGGACTACATATCTGAGGATTTTCACAGAAAATTCCAATCAGGTGGTGTATATTTCCACTCTTCACGAGTGTTTTATTGAGGAGGCTAACGCAAAATACGGAGATAGCTGGGTTTTACAGGAGGATAACAGTCCTGTGCACACTGGCAGGGCAGCTAAGTGGTGGAAGACGGAGTTCGTCCCCCTTAGAATTGATTGGCCGCCAAATAGTCCAGACCTAGCGCCCATTGAGAATCTGTGGCAGTGTTGAAAAGGAGGTTGATTGTACTTCATCCTAAAACTGTAAGCCAACTAAAACAGGCAATTCATGACATATGGGCAACATTTGATCCAGATTTTCTCCGTCCCTTTTGCACTTCAATGCCCAAAAGAATTAGATTGTGTTTAGACAATGCTGGGAAAAAAAATAATTATTGATAGAATATGATAATAATGCTAGTATTTCTTCAACTATATGTGTTTTACAGTCTGACACAAAATAATTTACAATTATAAATTAACCATAATCCAATTTAGCATTGACTACTAAAGAAATTGACGATACCTTTCTTGTATAGAAGTGATAGATATTACCTAAAACAATAATGTTACTAATAGTTAATCTTTTTCCCACCAGAGGCAATTACCAGATCACACCTTTTTTCATAGAACTTGTGAACTTAGAAAGAAAATCAGGTTCAAACGTTTCCCACTGAGAATATATCATACTCTCCACTTCCTCAATTGTCTTTGGAGCGTTGACCATTATTCTGTGCTTCAGTACACTCCATAAATTCTCAATAGGGTTGAGATCCGGGCTATTGGGAGGCCAGTCTATGCGTCTAACACGGTGTGTCTCTTTGAAAGCATATGAAAACTTTGATGTATGGATACTCGAATTATCCTCTTGCAATTTCCAGCCATCAGCGCATAATGTATCTGCAGTCTGAAACAGAACTTCATTTAAAACATTACAATAATGTTCTGAATTAAAGTTATGCTTGAATACCTTCACTGGGATGGCACCTCGAGCAGAAATTCCTCCCCAAATGTATACTTTGGGAGTATGCCGTGGATTGTTGAGGGTTGGTCGTTCACCTCGTGTCCACATTCGAATTCTACCCTGATTTAGCCAGTAGAACATTCATCCGTGAATATTATCTTGTGCCAGTCAATACTCCTGTGTTTCTTGGCCCAATCGACACGTATTTTCTCATTCTGGGGAGTGATTCCCGGCCCTCTGATCAGAACTTTCTTAGAAAGTCCCATACTCTTTATTGTCCTCCGTATCGACTCTCTAGATATATCTAAACCCTGAGTGACCTGAAATTCACTTGCTATCCTTCTTACAGATACTCGTGGATTTTTTTGAAGCTTGGCTGCAAGAGATATCTTGTTATTTTTGGACATTTTCATTGGTCTACCAGCTCCTTTTCGATGCTTCAAATTTTTGGAATCTGACACTGTAGCTTTGACATTATACACGGTCTTCAAAGAAACTCCACATCGCTTTCCAATTGACTTTATAGTAGTTTTTTTCAATTTAACCAACTCCGAAACTTCTTGACGTTTGGCTTGTTGAATTTATTTCGAAGAATTCTAGTTCACCACAGAATAGGGATAAAATGCTCAGTAATCACCAAGTATGACGTGACAAAATCAAAGAAATGATTTAAAAAATCAAAAAATTTTGAAATAACAAAAATATGTATTATATTGTTCATGTAAAGTGATCGAGATATATCAATTTCGTGCTTTTGCAATATTACGGGTTCTTAATAAACAATCAAAAATTGTAAATAATTTCGTGTCAGACTGTAACTTAGTGTTAAAACGAGAAATCTCTACGAGTCATGAATTCATAGTATAATAAATTTATAATCAGTCCCAATAATTTCCGAACACACTGTACGTTCTGCCTGGCTTATGAATTTTGGTACGATGTATTTTCAACTATAAAACTTAAATAATTGCCTTTTAATCTGTATATAATAAAAATATCGAATTTTTTGTTGAATACTTAATACTGGGGGAATTTCATGTCAGATAATCCTGCAAATTCACCAACATCCTCAGATTCGTCTAAAATTTCAGTATGGGGATAGCTACTGAGCAGTCACCATGTATGGTCAAATTTCACATCATTTCCACATGTGCTTTCTAAGTTATGACGTCACAAATATTGAATTTTCGGGATTTGACAGTGATTTGTCTAAAATATACAAACCACTCTCTTATTTCAAATGTGATAACAGTGATAATTTTGTGTTCGACAATTCTACATTTCACAATATTCATAGTAAGAAAATTGTAAGGAATCCAATGAAGATAGCTAATTTTGTTTAAGGGGAATTATATGTGTTAATTCTGCAACTGAAACTAACCGTTAAGGTGGAATCAGAACTATAAGATAGCATTCGGGAATTTCTCAGGAACTTAAATTTTAGTTTATTTTATAGATTATATGTATATTCAATTATATGTATTCTTCACAATAAAGTATTAGACGCATTAGTTGCCCCTTATGTTAGAAACATTGTTACTTATATCCTAATATTCATAATATAAAATTTCATCGGATTTCCACAAGAGTTTGGGGGGCGCAATTCGATTATTCCAAAGTACAGATTTCAATGGGATACTCCGGTTTTTCATGAAAGTTTTCCGATAAGTGTGCTTATAGGTTTGGGTAATTTTGTATTTACAAATAATTCATTTTGATTACCTAAGTTGCACTGTTTAAGAGATATTTTGGCATTCGATTTTAGATGGCAAAACAAATTGGACTACTAATAAGATTCGATTATCTAGTTCCATTTGTTTTCACCGTTTATATAGGAAGTAATAATATATATATATATATATACAGCCAAGGGACAAAAGTATTCGACCACACAAATATATTGTCATAAATTGTATACTCTTTCCCGCTACTATATATTGTGTAGTCTATATTCGTAGCTGCTATCTAGTAATTTGTATAGAATAACATATGTTTTTCAAGAATTTCAAAAAAATATTTTAGATTGACACTTTTGAAGGTGTTAATTATTAATAATTATTAGATAATTAATGATAATCAAAATATGTGGTAATTCAAAACCTATTAAGAATCTATAATTTCTGACTTGATATTTGAATTCTACGTAGGCGAGTTACCCCAGATTGAAATTTCCAATCGGATTGAACAATTTTTACCAGAGTTATAGATGAAGTTCAATTTGTGCCATTTGTGCCACCTTTTGCCCAAGGTGGCACAAGTGGCCGCTACCAAGAGGTTATTTTGGAATTCAAGGGTTAGCATAGTCATATCATTCGAAAATATTACTTCGACTTATTCCTCCTAGCCGTAGTTGCTTTCCTTGTAGTGGCGCTTTTTCCTGCCACCTGTGCCACTTTTTTCAAAAAGTGGCACAAGTGGGACAAATTGAAATTCTTTTATAACTTTGGTAAAAATTGTTCAATCCGATTGGAAATTTCAACCTGGGGTAACTCGCCTACGTAGAATTCAAATATCAAGTCAGAAATTATAGATTCTTAATAGGTTTTGAATTACCACATATTTTGATTATCATTAATTATCTAATAATTATTAATAATTAACACCTTCAAAAAGTGTCAATCTAAAATATTTTTTTGAAATTCTTGAAAAACATGTTATTCTATACAAATTACTAGATAGCAGCTACGAATATAGACTACACAATATATAGTAGCGGGAAAGAGTATACAATTTATGACATTATATTTGTGTGGTCGAATACTTTTGTCCCCTGACTGTATATATATACTATAAATCTGTATTATAGCCAGATACAAACCACTCCAAATGCCAAAGTGTTGTTTCCAATAAAAGTAGCAACTGATGCACCCTAATACATGCACCAGCCGAATATTTAAAAAAACAAATGTACAAAGAAAATTGTTGCATTAATCGACGTATTTCCACCTATGCAAATATTTGCAAGTCAGTTTACTGAATCTCAAATAATTTCAGATACTATGTCAATTCTGGTGGCAATATTCTAGGGACAAATATTATAGTGCTAATAATTCAATGGGTTATACTCTGAACAGTTCGAAATATCAGGGGTAATATATACCAGTAGAATTCAAATATGCTATCAGAATTGTCCTATCTCATTTGAGCATTCTGCAGTTTGTAATTGAATATGTGATTATTTAATAAGATATTTAATGATGATCAAATTGTATCTAAAAATATCTAATCATAAGGATATTAAGAGAATTAGTGAGGATAGAGTTTACTAACACAGTTATATATAATAGACAAGGTAAGTAATTGTATATTTAGTTGTGTTTAATTAATTATTCTCGGTTAGTGTATGTATATATACAGATTAATTGCGTTTTAATAGTGTAGACGGTGTATATCAATTCTATCTGGTTTTTGGGAAAATTGCACCATTTGCTTCAATGTAAGGTACTATGGTTTAATCCAATGCAATAATTGTACATTTAATATGAAACAATTATCTTTAGCATAACAAGAATTATATTTAGACTAATCATCTTCTATTCCAAAGATTGATTTGAGAAAAGAGTACTACTGCACACAAGAACAGAATATTTATCTTATTGACCCGCAGTACTCTAAATTGTTTGCGCATTAGTGGCTACGGTTGGATCCATAAAGTTAAGACTGATTAACAGTGAGGATTTATAAATTGCCAGGTGGTTTCTGTATGTATGAGGCCCATTTATCTGAAAGGATATTGGTTTCTGGTAGGATGTACTGCTGAATAATTGTGATAAGTGATGCTGAGGAACGATCATCCATAAGGGACAAGAACACATCCTTAGTGCCCTGGGCAATGTAACCGAACACCCACTGTCCAGATGTCATTCGTCTTCTGTGGTATTTCCGACAACGAAATTCGGCTTGGTTAATTTCCACTATATGTCCCAGTCCCCTATTGGCTGTAGATCTGTTATGTCTCGCTCAACACATAATTCTCATAGTGTTTTCCAATGTGTAATTGCGTAAGCAGACAATCCAAAATTTTTGACAGAGAGTAAATTGTTTGTAATTCCTCAGCCCAGAAATAGAGTAAATCTATGATTTCGTCAATATTATCTTGGATCCTTCCAAAATGAAAAACTGGGAAGGATGAAATATGACCTTTCATGGCATCTTCATTCCTTGCCCTAGAAACACCCGAACATGTTACTATCCTCTTAATAGCACTACACATATTATTCCACGTGCCTGAAGGCCATTACATTATAGCAAATTATTTCACAACTCATTATCAGGTTGTAATTTCCGGAAAATTCCTTCAATGTTAAATACTAAACAACAGGGAAACAGTGTGAGTAAATATCGGATGAAATGATAAGGCACCAGCCAGGTCCAGCCATAATAGTAAATTTTAGAAAAGAAGATTAGATATGTAATGTGAATCAGTTGCCTCTTTTGTCAAAACCAAGTCGTATACTATTTTTAAGTAATCAATATCGTATTGATTCGCCTTACGACATTTCAATGAAATCCATTAAGTTTTAGTGGCACAGGAATATACTTTTTGTAAATGTGCTGGTTTTTGTGCATTTTTTCCACAAAATCATTTTCGATTCCATCAAATTCTATATTGTGAATCAATGCCGTATAGGGAACATAATAAGCAGCTGGCGAAGACAGTTTTCAAACATAAGAGGCTACTGAAGCACATTAACGATGTATATGTTGACAAATATATATCCATTCCTCTGAACTTATATACTGAATATATATCTCTAGAAGGGGATAAACAGCACTGGAATGCAAGTGTTTTAGATATGTGTCGTTTATTATCGTAATGGAATCTAAGTATTTATCACAGGGCCCTAGGTCAGTTTGGCCCGATAGCAATGCATACGAGAGCCAGTGATAATTTAGGTTTGGGAGAGCCAGTAATAAGCTAGTGAAAATATTCAATATTACCTTATGGGAATATTGCAAAAATTTTCGTATGCCTGGCAGTACAAATCACAAGCTATTGACGCCTCTTGCAGGTCATAACAATACTATTGAGTAGTGAGTATTACAATGTTAAATCATTTAGTTTGCAAGCTTTAATCTCTATAATTTGCTAATGAAGCAACAAAATGCAAGAATTATTTTAATGCTCAAGTTTGCCTTCAATATATGCAGTATAGAAATTGCCTAGAAAATTACATTGAAGAGGAAAACTATTAGAAAATATGCGATGTGCAGGTGTGAATAACCTCAACGACTAGTATGCGGATTAATATGGTAATTTGTATATATCAGTACAATTTGAAAGTAGTGAATAGACAATTTTCAGATTGGATTGGGCTGGTTAAGAAAAATGCCTTAAATGGATCTCGTGTTTAGTTCGAAAGAAATCTACATGAAAGGAGGGGTATTTGGAGATATGGTGGAATTGTTATGACGTCATCCAAGTATTACTTCATCAAAACTATAATCTTCGTATATTGGGAAATTTGTGGGTATATGAGTAATGAAGCTGCAAATACTAGTGGACACTTGCAAGACCTTTTCTAGCCCCTTAGAATGTTTAAATTTGCTTTATCATATACACGCACCGAATATTTAGGAATTATGAGATATATCGCCTGTAATATTCATGATGTCATCTATATACATTAAATGTCTAATATATTTGTGGTCTCTAAGTTTAGTCTTAACCCTAAGGGCTTATCCATCCGTGTTGCTCCTATCCTATCCTACAGCTTCTAAACTCGTATTCCACATATTTCCTAACAAAATACGAAGATTGTGGTTTATGATAATGTAATGTTGAGATTACATCACATATCTTTCAACTCAATAAACTTTCCTGGAAATTACACACGAATTATTTCAGGCATTTCGAAACATGTAACGATTCGCGTGAAATGGATGTGTCCAAAGTTGATGTAGCCCTATTTAGCCACGTAGCGAACAACTTTGAAATCCTATAATTTTAAATACAACTACACTAATTGCATAACCCTATGTGTCATTAATGAAGCACTTAAGGATTGATTGAAGAAAGTATTCGAATCGAACAACATATATACCGGATAAATCTCAAAACCCCTTGAGCTATAATAAAAATTCAACACGAAATTTGGAAAAAAATGAATTATTGAAATGAGGATTTCCTAAAACCCGGCCTGGGGTTGAGAAACTGAGAATAGTATATTGGAATCAGGATTCTAGATAACAATTAATGAAATTCAATTTGTTCAACCAGCGAATTTGCTGCTCACATGTGTAATTGAAATATAAGTATATAGATTAAAGAATATTCAAAATAATGAATCTTGGCACAATGATTGAAGATAAATAGGAAAATGCAATATAGTGTGTATCCATAGCTAAGAAAGTATAGGATAATTATTTGTCGATTCATCGAATGATTCACCAACTATCTTCCATTGTTTTGAAACTATCCTCTGATAGTTCTATAGGATATCCTTTTATATTTCCGATTACTTAAAAACATCCCAAAATAGGACATTCATTGAAATTAGTCCTTTCTAATATAGCTTACTATCTTTGATATAAATGTTTTAATAGACTTGAAAGTTGCTCATTAAATGGATTACATATCATAGAGCAAACTAGTTTAATATTCAGACGGATTAGCATAATTTTCTAATAACAATGCTAGGTTGAACTTGATACAAGTTCCTTAAGGAAGTTTCCAAAAGGAAACCCCCCAAATTCCAAGAAAATTGTCCCAAATGTACAATTTTCAATCAATAAAAATGGGAAGGCTTGATAGGTTAATCTCTACCTTGAGGATGACTATAACATCTGATTTGTCAAATATGCATAGCAGCTGGGTCATTCGTGGAACGGAAAGACTAAATTTGGAGATTTTCTCAGCAAAGACCGAATTTGCCAATTGAAATTCCCCAAATTCAAAGGAAATTGCGGTGATCACACCTTTCATATTGCTAAATCTCGGAAACAGCTGAAGTTCGACCTGCAAAACAAAATTGTAGGGGAAGTTGTACATGCGGAGTCCTTTGACACAGTTAGCCTATCTATGGAATTCTATCTACTAAGCCAATGAGTCCATTAAAAATTTGACCTGGTACAACGTTGTATTAAAATGAATGTACATAAACAATCTTAGTTGTCCTAGCGCATCAAAATTGAACACTGGGCAGGCTAAATGTTTTTGTGGTATTAATCTATCTACATAATCCATATCTAAGTGACGTCACCAGATTATTGGAAAATACTTTTCACATAATGCCCCCATTTGGAAGCTCTGTAAGAAGCCTATTATTGTATATCAGTTTGCAAAGACTCACTATGTTATCATACATAATATCAAAATTCATATTAACTGGATAACTTTCAACGTTAGGCCTAAATCATCGTACACACATGTAGTATATACCCAAATTTCATACACTAAGCTCTTTAGGCTGCTTCTAAATGGAGCATTTTTGAATTATAATTGTCCCAAAAGCAATCTGGTGACGTCATTAAGAATGGATTGTGTGTTGGTATAATACAACTGATGCAATTAGTTGGCCAGAAAGTTATCATTTTGATAGGACAAGAATATTAAGATTCATCATAAGCATATATTACAGTATATCGTTGTCCTAGGCCCAAAAATTCCAATGGACTGATTGCCTCAGTAAATAGAATTCCATATTGGGTCAAAAGGCTCCCAATGTACAACTCCAATTCAATAGTTATACATATAGCAGGTAATAGGAGAAATTTACGAATGATGCCACTATGTGTAATGCACTTCCCATATACAACTTCTGATTCAACAAAAATACATAGAAAACAACACTGAATAGTTATACGTAGAGGTAAAATGGCCCTGAGAACGATCCCTTGACAGTCTTTGTGGCGTCATGCTAAATTTCGTAATACTGAACCAATATACAGCTCAATCAAAGATATTTAATGAGAATATGCCACTTCAGGGTGAAATGAGTTCATCATGCAATATGATGTGTATTCCACCCAATCACCAACTTTAATAGGTCGATGAATAGTTTTAAACGATAATATTAAAACTTTGTTGGAAGGGCCTATTTTCAAAAATGTAAAATTTTGAAGTTTTTAAGATAATCTGGGAATTCAAAATTGATTTTTTATCACAATTTAATGGAATGTGTTTTGTCTTCCAGGATACTATAAACTTTTAGCACACTTACAGTGTGCAAAGTTACCAACCAATCAAAGATGTCTGGTAAAATCATTGAGTGGTTTGACAAAATTTCAACAAGAACGAAACTATCAGAATTTATATAATGAGAAAGATTACTTTGATTCAAAATTATGGACTATACGAGCCGAGTATGTTAACACAATGCATGGAGGGTTTTGCAAACAGTTTACTTGCTACCAACTGGCAACTTAAGAGGAGAATTCAAAATATATAATACAATTAAGCAGAACCCATGATCAATATAATTGAATAGTATGAAAAGACAAAGAAACAAAATAGAGAAATAAACACCTCACTCATCGGCAACACTTGCCACAGGAATAAGAGCCAGCAGAGACCGTCTTAAGATCTAAATCAACAAAGTAGACTTATCAAATTACTACATTGAGACAGTAAGAGATTAAGTATATGTATAACATATTCTTTAGCATGCAATGTTTATCATGGGTAATTTTCCTAATCGTCTGTAATTCGATGAGAAAAGGATATATCATTGTGATCGTCATCATCATCGCCATGAATAATGTTGTGAACAAGAATATCTTTGATTATTTAGTTGCTAAATATCTTGAAGTCGCTGTCGATTAGAAAACGATTCTTTAACAGTATGGGATCACTGTGAGATATCATGCGAATAAATGTGTCCTTTAAATTTTTTCAATTGAAAACTTTCGAGCAAGATGATCTCTGTACCTGCGAATAAATTTGTTAGAAGCATCTACTCCTCCTGCAGATAAACCCCTAGTCCATGTCAATTGTTATAAGTAGAGATGATGTCCGGTGCATGCGATAAACGTCTGTATAATGTGGGAGATATATTGGCCCAAAGAATTTCGCTAAGAACTAATTGATAGACTCTACGGAAAACAAGAGATATTTCTTCTGTATGAACTATTCTGCTACTAATGCATACCTGTAGTATAGCTCCTAGTATAGCGATTATGAAGTATCTTATACACCCATTTAGCATTCCAGAATTGTGATAGAGATGTTCAAGTATTAGGATTACAGGTAGTCTCTAATTGAGCTTCACCAAATTGTATTTCTACTACCCTATTGCTTATATTATTAAAATATGCGTGACATAAATATAAATAGGCCAGCTACACTATGCACAGTATGGAACTATGCAGTATAATAGGTGAAAATTGACTTCGCTATTTACGAAAATTAATGTGTGCATTCGATTTTACACTATTTCAAACCTAGAAAAATGCTATTATTAGTTACTTAATGAACTTATTACATGTCTAACAAAGTCTCAAACTTAGACTAAAATTTGAAATTTGAAACCTGAAAATCACAAATATTTATTCTTCAAATACCCTTGCGATATTTCAGCATTCCGGGATTTTTGTAATTCAATGTCACTTATCAGAATTCGTAAGGATTATTTTATTGATTTAAATCATTTGCAGAACAAATTTAATCTTTATTTTTCATTCTCAAGCATTTTTAAGAGTCTATTCTATTCCATAATTCTGCTCTTTGAACAACCTTTTAGGTACTCGATCTTACAATGCAAACAATTGCAAGTTGACTTGTGGACAATTTTGCATAGTATATCTTTCTAAATTTCGTTTTCAATAATTTCTAGACCCGCCCAAAGGCGCCTACCTATACTTTTCTTGACATTAAGTGTATGGAGCACACTCATTTGGAAGGAATGTATTTTTAGAAAAATTCTAATTTTCGTTCCAACATTTTATAATACCGTCTTTCGGATTCATTAGTATCATATTGTTGCAGTATCCAATGCAGTAATGAAATCAGTATACGCATAATTATTCTAGTTTATCACAGTGATGTTTTCCTGGAGGAACGTGGAGGAACACCTTCCTGGAGGAACGTGGAGGAACACCGTTCCCCCAGATATCACTAACACAGAAAAAAAATTGTAGTGTGCGAAAAATGTAATTCCTCCTTTTAGTATAGTAGTAATAATCTATGTTATTAAATCTCTATGATCATTTGTCTGTCCGTTGTCAAGGAAAGGATTTACGGTGTGCAAAGTTGAAATTGACGCATAGCTATGTATTTATCATGTTTATCAAGGCTGTAAATAGAACAGGCTTGGACCGGGTCATGATTTCCTGACCCGGTAAGCTCTAACCCGGTGACCCGGTGACCCGGTTTTTCAAAACGTTAATTTTCTATATTCATGCGATTTGATAATGATTAAAATTCACTAAGTTTGAATATCCAGGGAGATTTGTAGGAATTTAGTAAAATACTAATGATTCATGAAAATGAAACGTAGAAACTAACATTGACTGAATCTTTATGATTTTACCAACCAATATTATTTAATTATCTATAAGGATATAAACCGGGTCAAGTCAAAATCAGTGACCCGGTTCAAACCCGAAATTTATTGAAAATAGTGACCCGGTCCAAGCCTCAAATAGAATTCAATGAAACTTCACTAAATATATCGAACATGCTAAATCCGATTTTCAAACTTTTGGATTAATCAGATGTAAATATATTGTTGTTTTTATGAATATAAAGTAAACAAATTTCAAAATTGAGGTATCATTATACTTTTAATGAGTATCATGGGGTAATCGTGTATGCTGAATCCAAATATAATATTGTAACAACATATTGTGAAAATTTGTTTACTTTAGGTAAATAAAGTAATAAAATTTCAATACTGTCCCAGAATCATACTTTCAAAGGCCATATTGGGATAATCGAGTATGATGAGTCCGATTATTGTAAAAATCATCAATTTATTAAATCACAATTGTTGTTTGCCCGTTGAATACCTCGAGGCGCAATTCGGCGAATTCACTGCGAAGGGACGAGCCAAAGGCTCGTAATATTTGTATTTTAACATCTGAATTTCATTATTACACCATTTTCTACTCCAAGGTTGATAGAACGTTCCCCCACTTCTAAAATTGGGAAAACATCACTGATTTATCAATAAATAGGGCTGGCTGATATACCACACTCAGAAATTTTGAACTCATTCAATCTTGAATCATAATTATTAATTATATCAAAATACCACTGATTGCGTCATAGTCCCATTTCCAGAAGTACAACTAAAATATGGTGCCATTGTTGATATTTTCTGAGTCGATTTGCTGTATATGACAACATTTATCATATATCTTCAGTGTAAGTATCTATTGCCCCATCATCGCCATTTTGCCACACTGAGCTCTGGCAACCCCGATGAGTATCAAGATTCCCGCGATGAAACCTGAGGAAAGGCTAGAAGATTGGAATCCCCTATTTACGGCGGTTACTAGTGATTTGGCGGCTCATGCAGGTGATAAAGCTGTGATGAGAAAAATCCCATCCTAAGTTTGTAGAAACGAGTTCGAGAGGGTATGGCGTTATTCATAATATAGGAGGAGACCATAAACACTACGTTCAAGATTTTCGCAACACTCTAGATCCACCGATCGACGAGTTCGATGCCACATCACGATTGTGCAGTATAGTTTGTGGGAGGGCAAGAGGCCAAATGGCAGGGTCTCTCAACAGACTGGTCTGCGTTATCCTAACTAGAGAATTAGTAAACAGTACAATCGATTTCTAAAAAGTGGATCAGGGAGCATAGGGATAACCCAGTACTAACGCACAAAAGCGGGAATTTATAGCTGTAGTTCAACAGAGTCTGTCACAGTGACATACCCCATTGGATGTTGGAAACGAGAAAGAACGAAAGAGTTACAGACCACTGCAAGATGATTGCGTCTGGCTCACCGATTGAGCCTTGGCTAAGCCGTTCCGATTCCGAACATTCACATCCTGAAGTCTACGAGTTCCGACATACAGGCCGCAAAGGGAGTGAGGGTGCCAGGTGGGGAGATACTAATCGAATATACAACCAAATATCCTGTTTTCGTGCGTGAGAAAGAGACATGGTTACAGAAGGTGTCCAGACCTGGTTTGTGGTAAATGCCATTTTAAAATGCGTACTATAACCCTAATTGTAGAGGCGGAGTCCAAGTTGCAAGGCGCGATTATATGAAGAAGATTGGAGTTTACGATGATAGATCTGTGAAGGATTCGAGGCAGACAAATTTATGCATTCTTAGACACGGGAGCTAGGTAAATGTGATGGATACATAGACAATGGATGATCTAGGGATAAGAAAATACCTAAAGCCGGCGGCTAACTTATATACGGAGTAGCAGGTACGCTATTTCAGCAGCGGGAACTGTCGAGCTGCCCATTGAATTTTCGGGAGAAGAAACGTGTTGAACAAAAGTGCACGTTATAACAAGAGGGCCAATCACTGCTACTGGGGCGAGAATTTCTCGAACTATTTAGACGAGTGACATTTGATTGGAATTATAAACATTACTGGCTGGGTTCGATGACGTGTTCAATGATAGACCAGTGTGCGAACATGCAATACATACGGGAAGCGCCGTACCAACCAAATCTAGATCGTTCCGTAACCCGTAGCAGTGGAGCTGCTTCTCAGTAATCGAAATATCTGTCTGCCTGTTGGGTTGTACCAGTCAGAGACGAAGATATTAAGAAAATAATACGCCAAAAGGCTTATTAGAGATGACAGTGATGCAATTTGGCTTAGTCAACGGCCAAGCCACTTTCCAGCGCCTAATGGAAACTGCCCTGGAGCCTTAAATAAGCAGAATTGTACATTGATGACTGTATTATACACTCATAGTTCCAACAACATCTGGGGACCTACCAGCCGTGTTGGAGCGATTTCGTGCGACGAACCTACACATAGAGATAAGAAAATGTCATTCTGAAGTCGAGAAGTGAAGTTCTGGGGACATTAATAATCGAAGGAAGGAAGGAAACCCTTAGTGTCGATGCATTTAAGTTATCAAAGTATCCCAAGCCCAAAACAGTGACCGAATTTCAGCGATTTTTGGAGAGTCTTAGATTAAACAACCTGAACCTGGACCATTTGGCTGCCCCACCTGTATGAGTTGGCAAGGAAGAGAACTGCATATGCGTGTTCCTATCTATACGACAAAGCATTCGATGTATTGCGACACAAACTTAGTCGGGAACCATTAACGTTGTCCTTTCCGTATTGGAAGAAAATTTTTGGCGTTGAAGCGGTGCCAGCTCGAAAGCGGTTAATGCAGTGTTATCGAAAAGGGATGAAGTCACTGGTCAGCTGCATCCAATCAATTTCTATTCGTGGTCTTGAAGAAGACCCAAGAAAATTATTGTACAGGCCAATTAAAGCCTGGGCATTGGTCGCGATTTGCCGGAAGTAGGGCACCTAATTGAGGATAATTGGAGAGGCAGAGTAAATTACTGACCACTGTCTGCTGAAAGAGGTGTTCAATCAGAAGGACCCACTGAAAAGTTTCGCTCGATGGATAATGAAACTTGGAACTGGAGGAGTATACTTATCAGTTATCACATAAAACACTGCCCAAGGAGAGAGATACGCTTACCATATTATTTGAGCAGGGTTCCCGACCTTGGGTACGATAGAGAGATGCAACGCTAGTATTTCGAAGACAACTTTTCTTAGCAGAGGTCCTTTCAGAGCAGAACCTGACACTTGAACAGAGACGAGACCCGGAGATCAGTGACACCCTAAGCACTTATACATACCTGAGAGCTCTCTTCGCCTAATTCCGTGGACTATCAGAACAACTAAGGGTACAGAATGGGATACCCTACATCCAGGGTCGCATCGTGGTCCCAAGGGGAGTGAGGGATAGAGTGCTGAAGAGGTTCATTTCACGGGCCATTTTGTCAAAGTAGAATACTACAGAGATTAAGGCGTAGCAATTTTTGGTTGGGAATGGCGAAGGACGCGTGCACCTTTTGTCAGGGTTGCCTGGTGTGTAATAAAGCTAAGCCTTCAAACCAGAGTAGAGTCTCCTTACAGGAGTTCAGGAGAGATCAAATAAGACCGTGGGAACTGGTGGCGAGGGATATCGCAACATTACCTTGGCCCGATAACAAAATTCGTTATTTCCTGTGCATTATCGATGTTTCTTCGAGGTATATTGAACTTCCGCCTCTACAAGATCAGACGGCGGCTTCACTGCTCAGGGAGTTTAAACGAGGTTGATTGCCCGCAGACAAGGCGTACCCAAGTATTTGTTTCGGATCAGGCACATAATATCGAACGAACAGAAGTCAGAAATATGTGCAAGATATTAGGAATTGAGAAGCTCCGCTCCGCCCCTATCACCCACAGGCGGAGAGGCTCATAGAAAGATCCATTGGTTTTGTCAAACAGGTAGCTAGGTGTTAAACCTTATACAGTAGGATACCTAAGGAGTCATGGACTGATTTGCTACCAGAAGTAGCATTTTACCGTAATAATGGCGAAAACGCATCAATAAATTTTTCAGCTCAGCTACTAATTATGGGTTTAGAGTCAAGGTTGCCCATAGATGCTACCATTGGAAGCAAGGGAGGGTCAGAAATACCTGACCAGTCCCAGTAGGCCGAGAGATTGATGGAAGCTAAGGGTTAAGTTGAATAGGATCGCCTACGAGAACGATAAGCGTTGCAAGTCTAAAAGAAATGACTGCCACAATAGAGGAACAATACATCAAACCTTGGAAAGGTATGAATTCGTATTCTTTCAATAATGTATTCATACTATTTCGCACTATTGTCCCATACCAACTGTACATAGACTTAGAAATGCGATTTTGCCCTGGTTATATCAGACAGTGAAATCAGAGATTGAGACATCAGTTAAAACTTGGGAACTTGCACAGATTGCAGTAGATACCTGGCTTGGCTCTTCACGCAGAAGTATTACTTTTGCGTCACTTCTATTCCCTTATTCTGAGCCAAGTTTATGCCACGATGATGAATCAGCGATATTTAATACTCTGTATGACTATATTTTTGCTCCTGATGAGCCGAGACCACGAATATTATGGGATTCAACTGCTACAATGAGCCAAAGCAATTTCAGGGAGAAATTGAACCATGATACAGAATTTTGGCGTGGGGTCAGTAACTTATTAGAGGTAATTCGTCCGGTGTGTATTGCTTTTGACATCTTACAAATCGATTTTATTAAGTTCGGGGAGAATATTGACATTATTGTTGCGATTTCACTCTCTATTCGCCAATCTTCTATTACAGAATTTGATCAATTTCTCAAAAGTAAATGCGAGTCAAGGTTAAATAACTTGCTAAGAGAAGACACAAATTCAGAAAAGGCCGGTTTATGTCTAATGTGACTGCATATTTCTGTTATCTCAGTTATGAGGATATCTACTTTCTTCTAATCAGGAATGTAGAACAATTGCTGAAGATGGTCTCAAGATGCTGCTTGCAAGGAGACAACGAGAGGGCATGAAAATATCTTCTGCAGATGTCACTGAAATATTCAAATTGGCGTTATATTTTATTCGCCTTCAAGGTCAATCCTGGACGGTGGGATTTGGGAGTGCAGAACTGGTCAATGCTGATCCTATAATGTACTGGTGTTCGTATATCACAAACCCTTTAATTGGCATACCGAACAAAACAGTACACCAATGGAAGTTATTTAGCAAATCGATGATGGAGTTGGGATGTGGGCAACTACTGCTAGTCTTGAGAGGGCTTTTCGTATGGGGAAACAATTAATACCACCACACAAAAGTAGTCTTAAATTATCAACTATAGTTAGTCATCTACTTATCAAGATACATTTTATGATATACAGAGAAAAAAGAGAACGCTGTTATTTCTCTAAAAGGATCCCTATCAATTTGAGAACGAATCAGATGATAGTACATTCACGATTTTTGGATGAATCAGCTGTCGAAGGTACTGTTATAACAGAAGAATTTGCAATGGGTGTGCGGTCGTTGAGACATGAATTGCGTTGACTAAAACTGTGGCACACAGAAGGGAGTCCTCTACCAAGATTTCCATCAAGACTATACAAACTCATTCCACACTGCAAGGTGCAAACTCAAATTTCGGACGGAATTTCGAACGAGGGATCTGAACTAGCGGATCGTACGCTCTTTTGACATCTTTTCTTTCATTAATTATTTACTCGAATTATTTACCTATATATCCTAAGTTATAGTCATAGCTTTTTTTACCTAGCAGTTGAGCATGGTGTTACAGCTTGCCTAATGAATTTGAACTCTGATTTTTACGATTTGTGACACCTGTTATTCATCCTTTACTATCACCTTTTTTATTTATATCGCCTTTTTATTCACATCATTCCTATTCAAATTTAACTGTTCATGGAAAATACCAATAAACTACATTTTAGTAAATCTGGAGAATGTGTGATTTCATCTGTAATAATTCATGGTGTCAAATCAAGACTTCGTTAACATACTTCACTAGGTATAATCATTATACTTTCAGTGGTATGTTTAAGAAATAATTATGTTTACCTGGATAATAGTTATAGTTAGTCAAATATAGGTGTTATTTTTGTGCTTTTGAGGTTAGGTATAATTGTAAGAAATAATTCACAAGCCGCAGATTTATCTTGAAGTGATTTTGATACCTCACGATAATTCTGATCGTGAATACTTTTTACAATTATACATTAAGGAGTACAAAAATAACACCTATACTTGTCTAAGTCTAATACCTATACCTCTAAAGAATAATGATTATACTTAGTGAAGTATGACTTAATAATTATACCTAGGTATTCCGATTTTGTATATCGAAGTATACCGAATTAATAACATTTATGGTATTATTTTTATACCCCGATGTACCATCGAAATTCCTATGATGCTGAATTTCGGAGGGAAACAAGTAAACGGGAGCTGGGTACGACGTCCAATTCAGATATTGGTTTGTGTGTGATATTGAATCTCTGGTTAGAAGAAAATAGAAAAATTCCTTTTCGTTGACCAATTTATTGGATAGCCATCTCCAGATCATAGATTAATTTGAATATAGCTGCGCAAAAGTGGCAACAGGATTCTCCAGCTCTGCTAAGAATTTTAACCATTTTCCATCTAAATATGAACCGAGTATCTCGACCTTGGCAAACCCATTAGTCAACTATATACCATTCGCTACTATATTTGTTGATTATTAATTTATTAATTAAGGTATCCATTAGAGATTTGATACTCTGCTCATTTTCCTGTAGTGCCAGAATTGCTACTGGTCTGATCGAGTAGTGGGAATTGTCCGTTAAGTTCTTCCAATTCAATTCTTCTTGAGCGAGCACTTTGAAACCAACTAAAATGTAATATTTTTGATAGCTCAGAATGATTCGCCTGTGACAGCCAAATCCATCAATCCCAATCGGTAGACGAATCTTGATGTTGGGGCAATCTTCTGAACTGGGAATACCCTAGACCCCAACCGATCACTTTCCATATGCTGGTCTTCATACCGTTTTACGGTTTATTGCAAAATAGAGACAGGTAATGATAATGGTTTCTATTAAAAGTATGACCCTAACGTAACATTGAGTGGTAAATTAAAAGAATATTCAGGAATAATTCAAATTTGTAAAATTTGGTAATACAAGCTATCGCTACAAAATCAAACTTGTATTTGGCTGGTCACTTGGGGTGTATGGAATATCGGATTATATTCTGTCGGCTGTATACTTCAGTAGTTTCGTGTAGGGAACCGCAATACCAATTGTATATTCTTTGGTACAAAAGTATATCTTCAGTTGAATGAATTCGTGATTGGTAAGTGGCAACCTTGACATAGTTAGGATATTAATACCATCTGACATCAGCACGGCTTTTAGTTCAAGCTATTTCAATATTACGATCTTAAGAGAATCCATGAAGAAACCTGGTTTATCACTTGTTAGTTTATTACTTACTGGGCTGTAAATAAATTTCTTGGTAGTTTGGAGATTTAACATAATTGAATATTTACGAAGTGATATTCTTCATTTTCACAATATTCATTATATCTCGTTACCTTGGAATTAATTAAAGAATTCTATTAAATACACTATTCCCTCCTAACGATGTAGACCAACTTTGCTTTTGATTTCCCCCACCTAACAAAAACAAAGATATTTATTAATTTACGAATTCGAAAGTCTATCTACTTCGCTTCATACACATTGTACCTCAAAAATCTAAGATATTCTAATTAATCGATCCTCGTAATGCGTATATCATGGGGATGCAAACTAATTGAAATCAGAACTCATGGAAACCACATACACAAATAATGCTCTGGGTTCTATTTCCATTCTCTATTTGCTCTATCATAAATTAGGTAGTAATAGTTTCGCAAAAAACTTAATTTACCGCATCCAATTTACAGATATAATTTGCATATGATTTTTAACTTTTCACTCGATCATTTATTATTTTTTCTAAATATTATTTCTCTATGGTGCATGTATCTAATAACCCTACGTTAACAAATATGATTCGGCACATCTCCAACTTTTTTTGATTATTTTCCCACTCCCAGATACCCCTATATTCATAGGCTTAATATTTCCCTTGAATGCCTTCAATAAATTGTGTTAAAATTCAATGTCACACCCTAAAACGGTTAATAATATTCTCCACTTTTCCCTATTTTCTTAGTATCTTGGCTCCATGCTGCGCGGGGATTCTCATGACACATCTGATTCGATAAAGAGATTGACGCAGTATTGTCAAAGATTGGAAGAATTGGCACCTCTAGGAGAACGTCCATCTCTGAATGTAAATTTCAAACATTTTCTCAAGTTGTTCACACAGTATTTGGAGAATAGAAGCCAATCTCTCACCAGGGACTGGGTCCAAATAAAACCAATTCCCTCTGATGAATTACCATTATATACCTCTCTTTCTATCGTTCAAAGCGAGTCTTTTATACCATTGTTGGACAAGCTCGTTGTTGTGAAACTCAACGGTGGTCTGGGAACTAGTATGGGTTGTGAAGGCCCAAAAAGTTTAATTACCGTGCGAAATGATATGACATTTTTAGATATTGTGGTAAAGCAGATTCAGTATATCAATTCTACCTATGGTTCGAATATTCCTCTTGTTTTGATGAATTCATTCAACACAGATCAAGAAACCAAGCGTATAGAAGAAAGATATAAGTCACGAATATTATTTTATACTTTTTGTCAAAGTAAGTACCCAAGATTAGAGAAAGAGACTCTTTTGCCTTTAGTTTCGGATATTACTGATCATGATATTTCTTCATGGTATCCTCCAGGTCATGGAGATTTTTATCAATCTTATATTAATTCTGGATTATGCGATGAATTTCTTAAAATGGGTAAGGAATATCTATTTATTTCGAATATCGACAACCTTGGGGCGACCGTGGATCTGAAGATTCTGAATTATATGCACAACCAATCGAATACTTCTCTTGGATCCAAACCTTGCGAATTTTTAATGGAGGTGACAGATAAGACTCGTTCTGATGTCAAAGGCGGTACACTTGTTTATGATAATGGTGTTAAGACCCTTCTGGAAATTGCACAAGTGCCAAAACAGTATGTCGATGAGTTTGTTTCTGTACACAAGTTTAAAATATTCAACACGAATAATCTATGGGTCCGGATGTCAGCTATTAAAAGGCTTATTAGCAATGGTTCTCTACATATGGAACCAATTGTAAATATGAAAACTTTAGAAAATGGATTAAAGGTAATCCAACTTGAGAATGCTATTGGCGCAGCTATAAAGTGCTTTGATGGTGCTGTTGGATTGAATGTACCAAGATCCCGATTTCTGCCCGTTAAAACTACTTCTGATCTATTGAGTTTACTCTCAGATTTATATTGCCTGGAATCAAGTACGGGTGTTATTTATATGAACCCATTGAGAAGTTTTCCATCAGTTCCTTTGGTAAAACTTGGTTACAATCATTTTGGTAGGCTTAAAGAGTTTTTAGAGCGATTTGAAGATATTCCCCAAATGCTGGAACTTGACCATTTGACTGTTTCAGGTGATATAAGGTTTGGTAAAAATGTAACGCTTAAGGGTACGGTTATTATCATCGCTAATCCTGGAGAACGCATTGATATTCCGATGGGAAGCACATTGGAGAATAAAGTCATTTCTGGAAATTTGAGAGTATTAGACCATTGAATATAGTGTAGCTAATAGACTTATCGATTGTATTCATACTTTTTGCTTAGTGATATGTTTATCTTAATATATTTCTCATAAATTTTGTAAGACTGCGTATGCAAAATTCTCCATTTAAGGAAATTATGGACGAAATATAGCATACTGACTTTATATCCACAACATAATGTGTTAATTGGTAGGAGTATGACTGTCGATAGGGAGGCGACCAGGGCATTTAGCAAGTGCAGCGCTATATTGGGCTCTGCCTTTCTCCTCAAGGAGGTAGATTGAAGCTAATTCGCAGAATGTACCTGGGTCCACCTTGGAATTTTAGTGATCTCTCAGATACATTTAATCTTAATGTTGAAATTATGTGGGCATCCTTCCCCACCAATCAAGACTTCTAAGTTTCACTTATGTAGGTATCATGTATTATTGGGTTAAATTTGTAGGGCCATAGCTTACTAAATATAAGGCCTAGCAGTAAAAGTACCAGGGATGAAGTATCAGCTGAAAGCATTTATATACATGGTTTCTTTATTGTAGAAAAAGTGCATTTTTGCCTGAATAAATGTTTTGCAGAATTGTAGAACATCAAATTTTACACCAATAAATGCTGAAAATTTCAAGAATGCGTCAAAATTTGTGTCTAGTAAGCATTTATTTAGTAAAATATGCCATTCTTCGATGCCACGTAGGACGTTGAATTTTGTATTTATCAACTCAAAGTGAATAAATGAAATTATCTATAGATCCTTTTATACAAAATGTCAAAATTTGTCACTCAAAGCTGGCTCGTTGTTGAGTTAATGTAGAGACCATGGATGACAATTTTTTATGAATATTCATTATAACTAAAAAATCGGTAAAGTTATGGTAAAATCATACTACCCAATTTATACTTTTATACCCGACTTCCCATACCTTGTAATACTTTTTAATATGAAATAATTGAAAAGTATTATGTAATCTTGATAATAACTACATATGGGCATCGTCACATTAGTGAGAGATATCACATCAAAAGGTATTGCAAGGCTATGGGAAGTCAGGTAAATAGTATACATTGATTGTTCTGATTTTACGATAATTTTAATGATTCTCGAGTTATAATTGAATATTCATTAAAAATTGCTATCCATGGTCTCTACCTTAACTCAACAACGAGCCAACTTTTGAATGACAAATTTTGACATTTTGTATGAAAGGATCTATAGGCCATTTCATTTATTCACCTTGAGTTGATAAATGCAATATTTAACCTTCTACAAGGCATCAAAGAATGATATATTTTACTGAATAAATGGTTACCAGAGGCATATTTTGACACATTCCTAAAATTCTTTACCATTTATTTATGTAAAATTTGATGTCCTACAAAAATGTAATACATTAATTCAGCCAAAAATGCATTTTTCTGCATTAAAGAAACTATGTCTATAAATGCTTTCAGCTAATGCGGCATCCCTGGTGCCAAAATTTCGAGTTACAGGTAGGCCTTGTGTTTAGTAGGCTATGGAATGGCTAAATTTAATGTTTGAATTTTCGTTAGTTCTCAAAGAGTATGTTTATTACGATTAAGTATGTTGAAAATGTGAATACCTTGTTACTAAACGAAATAATATTCGATTATTCGTAGTTTATAAACGACAAAATATATTCTCCCCTGTTGTTGATCCCCGAAACCAAGTATCTCTCTGCGAGGCACCTTCCAAAGGAAATGTTTTCGAAAGAAAACCTGGCACCCATGCATATTGTAAATATTTCCAAACAACCTATATACAACATATAGTATCGCCAACGCTTCTATTTTCCCAAACTCTTGGCTATGGCCTACTTAATATAGGGCTATGTTGGTCACCGCGAAGAGATGAAACGAAGAGGCCAGTTTGTAATTCCCTTTCTTGGGGAAATTATACTTTAAATAACCACAAATTATATTTTCAATACGGTAGTGTGGTTTGGTGAATTCAACGGAACCATTTTTGTGGTTAACCAGTTTAGGCAGAATTAATGATGTCGTCGGAAACAATTACTAAAAACAGAATTTTTTCAAACAATAAAACAACTTGCTATTCATACATTTGAATGTACGTTGATAAAAGGATAGAAAATCAAATAATTTTGAAAGGTTTTCGCTCAAAATTATTGATTTTCTGAAAATCAAATTATTCTAAATCAACTACATGTTTATTAATGTAATTTCCAAGTTTGTAATTCGTATTTTTCTACACAAGAAATTCACTCAAATTCCTTGCTCATCCTACTTATTCTTATTATATATTATATTCAACAAGTGTTCTATTTTTCCATTTTGATGATGTGAATTTATAGCTCAAATTCTATATTTAATGTACTTCTCAAGTAATCAGTAAATGGCGTCTAAACAGATAAACAACAAAATGATTCAGCAGTATTCGCCATACCACAATAGCCTATGTAAAGTATAATTAGTGGTTATATCTATACTATTTAAACGCAATTAATCTATATATATTTATTTATGTATGTACATATGTTTGTACGTCCAGAATTGATTGAAGAAACTCCAGGACCCCTAGGGCTGATTTTGGATACAACGGTATTTTGGGCCTGGCTCGGAGAGGTTCAGGTCCTGGATGAAAATTCATACCCATGACGAAATTATAACGTCCTTGTCATCTTCTGGGATTTTCGAAAAATCACATTATTAACCGCTGCTCAGCCAACATACCTGATAGAAGTTTGAAAATTGAATCACAGATAATGTGACAAATGTCCTAACACTATGGTTCTGACTAAGCTAACTCATCTTGGGATTATTATATCATCATGACTGTACAAAATAATCAAAATTTTCCAAATTTCAAATTTCTGATATGCATTACTCACAATCCTTGAGCAATAATGATCATTATCCTCTACTTCCTTGTATATATATTATATATTTTGATAATGAAAACTATTTAGCTATATAGCAGATTATATATTATTTCTTGGGATTTTGTTATTCACATTTTGAAGTGTAACTTATACGATATTCACACCTGTTATTATATAATTCCGGTCATACGAACCTAACTTGATTTACTGAATCTACTCTACTACTTGGAACTAGTAGCAGATATAAGAATCTTTTACTAGAAAACGCCCCAATGTAATTTAGGCTGATTTATGTACTCAAAGACTAGTCCTGTTGCGTAGGATTTTGACCCCCAATACAAAATCCTGAAAGCATATCATAGTGCGGGTCAAAATCCTACGATGTAATATATGCGTAGGATTTTGACACGCATATAATGTATTATTATCGTAGGATTTTGACCCGCATATAATGTATTATTGTCGTACGATTTTGACTCTAAAGTAATCTTACTTCTCTGTCATTTGACTTTTTCGATTTCCATACACTTTCATTACGTAATTACCACTAAATGTACAAAATGGAATTCAACTTTAGACTTACCATACGTATACGTAACTGAATAAACAAGTCAATTTAGAGTTGGATTCTAGAAAGTAGTGAATTTGTTTGATAACATGTAA